>JBBDGP010000062.1:312500-335000 GCA_037952835.1 Lithobates septentrionalis
AGACGGACCTGTCTCCTAAGTCTTGCTTAAACTAATTCATGGACTCGGTGGGAACAACGACCTCCTTACAAATGTGGTCATAATGCCACTCTTAAAGAGAGCTATAAAAGATAACTGGTGTCATGGTGCTGGTTCTGCCAAGGGCCACGAGACCTGGAACTATACATGCAACTCAAGAAACCCCAGCAACTTCTGAAGGAACCCTAGAGCTCCATGCAACCCTGGCCGAGAGTGAACGTAAGAATGTCTAATGTTTAATATGCAGAATCTTTCACCTAAGACCTTCGGAGAATTTTCAACATGGCAATAAGTTAGGAGCTGGGCGAGTGGCTGTGGGCCCTGAATTCAGGGGATCCAACACTGCAGAAAGTGTCCACCTTCCACCTGATTAACTGAGCTAATTCTTTATATAAACATTCATGCATGCCAGAAACCTGTGCAGATACAGGCACTGCCCCTTTTGCATCATCCAGGAGGAAACTGCTCTGCATGTTTTCTGGGAGTGCCCCTTTGCACAGGACCTGTTGAGGGCCTTGGAACCTGAACTCAAAGACTTTGTGCCACAGACTGCTATAACACACTTTGGTGTGTTGAACGGACTCTTCTGTGGAACTCATTCACAGGAGGACATTGACGGTGCCTGGCGGGTGCTGTGTTGCTTTAAGGACGCTTTATGGTGCGCCAGGAAGCGCCTCATCCACCAGCGGGAGAGGATGTCCATCGAGGACTGTCGCAGACTGGTTCACAGTCTGCTCAGAGACTATCACTTGATGGACTTCAAGGAGGAAGAGGAGGTCTGAAGATTTCCCCATCCCCCCCCCTCTCCCCCGTGTATCCTTTGGCAGTTCAAATAAAGCTTCGGGCCTGTGAACTCTTTTTTCCCTCCCCTACCCCACCTTCTCCACCCCCCCCCATCACACCCGTTGCCCATTTGAATGTTAGTTGACTGTATGACCGGACTTTTTGTGAAATGTCATTGAAGTACTGCTTTCAGGGTAATGCGGCGTCATGCATGATATGATGTTTCGGGGTATTATTACTCTGCACAACACATTAGGCATCATACCGCAGGATGAATGTAATTTATTTGTATGCTTGGCAATGTATTGTTATGTAGTGTATTTATGCGCTGCGTCGCAATACTGAATGTACCCTGTTTAAGTATTTGTTTTTTGTATATTTTCTTGCAAAATAAAGTATACATTTTCAATCAAAAAAAAATTCTTTATATAAACCGAATTCACCAAAAGAGAATTATAGATGAAAAAGTGGCGCTAATCCCCAGGTGGGGAGATGCCAGACACTCTTATCCAGCCAGTGAGCTGAATACAGACGTGACTAGAGAAAAAGTGAAAAAACATATATTGGTAAATATCCCCAAAAAATGAATATTAAATAAAATAAAAAATCAATATGAGCTGATATAAATTATAACACTCAGTGAAAGTGATATACAAATATATAAATCCAAGAAAAAATAAATGAAAATTGAGCATAGTAAATATCTATAAAGTCCAGAAACCAATCAATCGTGGAAAATAATCGTGAAAATATTTGAAGAAAGTCCAAAAAAAGAGAGAGAGTGAAGGTGACTCCAAAACTGCTCAGCTGTGTTTTCAAACATCCACCACACCTCTGTGACGTGAATCCACTCCCTGCTGAAATTCAAACTCACCAGCTGTTAAGGCCTCTCACTCTCGTGTTTGGCCTGACAGAGCCTCTAACCCACTTACATGGGGGTTAACATGCGAGCATACACCTCCACTGCTCCATAGGAACACCGCTTTTCTCAGGTTGGTAGTATGACATAAAAATAAAAGAAGCTCCAATAGCGTAATCTCGTTTAAAAGATTTAATCACATATAAAACAACTAGTATTAAACTCACATTTAAAATAAAATAACAGGCAAGTCACTTCACGGCAAATGGAGAACTCCCACAGCACAGCAAGCAGTAGCAAATGAAATAACAACAAGCAGGCCACGGCGGACCCAGGTGGTGTGTGTGCTAACGTTCGTCTCACCCGTCCGCAGCACTCGTCCCTTCACTGGAGCTCCGCTCTGTCCCCCTTCACTCCCTCCTCTAGCACTCGTGTGAGATCGCCGTGTAGCTACGCCCCGACATGTTTCATCATAAAGATTTCTTCAAATATTTTCACGATTATTTTCCACGATTGATTGGTTTCTATGGAGCAGTGGAGGTGTATGCTCGCATGTTAACCCCCATGTAAGTGGGTTAGAGGCTCTGTCAGGCCAAACACGAGAGTGAGAGGCCTTAACAGCTGGCGAGTTTGAATTTCAGCAGGGAGTGGATTCACGTCACAGAGGTGTGGTGGATGTTTGAAAACACAGCTGAGCAGTTTTGGAGTCACCTTCACTCCCTCTCTTTTTTTGGACTTTCTTCAAATATTTTCACGATTATTTTCCACGATTGATTGGTTTCTGGACTTTATAGATATTTACTATGCTCAATTTTCATTATTTTTTCTTGGATTTATATATTTGTATATCACTTTCACTGAGTGTTATAATTTATATCACCTCATATTGATTTTTTATTTTATTTAATATTCATTTTTTGGGGATATTTACCAATATATGTTTTTTCACTTTTTCTCTAGTCACGTCTGTATTCAGCTCACTGGCTGGATAAGAGTGTCTGGCATCTCCCCACCTGGGGATTAGCGCCACTTTTTCATCTATAATTCTCTTTTGGTGAATTTGGTTTATATATATTTTATTGTTAAGTGGCAGCTTTGGTAGGGTTTTGACATTTATTGACATTTATTGACATTTATTTAGCGCGGAGGTGGTAATACAGGTTAGGGGTGGCGTAATTTGCACCTGGTTATCTCCAGTTTCCAATGAGCTAATTCTTTGTCAATGGGCTTCTGTTCACTCCAAACAAGCTTGGTGTTCCCATATAAGTCTTTGAGAATGCAAAACTCCCTTGAAGTCAGTCAACCCGAAAGGGGCCAACAAAAGTCAAACCGAAAAGGGGCCAACAAAAGTCAAACCGAAAAGGGGCCAACAAAAGTCAAACCGAAAAGAGGCCAACAAAAGTCAAACCGAAAAGGGGCCAACAAAAGTCAAACCGAAAAGAGGCCAACAAAAGTCAAACCGAAAAGGGACCAACGAAAGTCAAACCGAAAAGGGACCAACGAAAGTCAAACCGAAAAGGGACCAACGAAAGTCAAACCGAAAAGGGACCAACGAAAGTCAAACCGAAAAGGGACCAACGAAAGTCAAACCGAAAAGGGGCCAACGAAAGTCAAACCGAAAAGGGGCCAACGAAAGTCAAACCGAAAAGGGGCCAACGAAAGTCAAACCGAAAAGGGGCCAACGAAAGTCAAACCGAAAAGGGGCCAACGAAAGTCAAACCGAAAAGGGGCCAACGAAAGTCAAACCGAAAAGGGGCCAACGAAAGTCAAACCGAAAAGGGACCAACGAAAGTCAAACCGAAAAGGGGCCAACGAAAGTCAAACCGAAAAGGGGCCAACGAAAGTCAAACCGAAAAGGGGCCAACGAAAGTCAAACCGAAAAGGGGCCAACGAAAGTCAAACCGAAAAGGGACCAACGAAAGTCAAACCGAAAAGGGACCAACGAAAGTCAAACCGAAAAGGGACCAACGAAAGTCAAACCGAAAAGGGACCAAAGAAAGTCAAACCGAAAAGGGACCAACTAAATTCAAACCGAAAAGGGACCAACGAAAGTAAACTACAATGTATCGGTCAATAAATTCTGAATGTGCTCAGAAGCATCTCAGACTGATGCCATTGACACAAGCCTAAAGTTTGTTGACACCTTCCCTCAGGATAAATTGCAGGGACCTAAGGGGGCTAATGGAAGTTGCCATTTTACAGACTGCATATTTGTATTTACTTGATCTTGCCTATTGAGGCTACAGGGTCTCTTTTTCAAGGGAGCCAACACGTTGTAAAAGCAGAACCACCCCTTAGGTGTAAAGAAAAAGCCTGCTCAGGACACTATAAAAATCATTTTTTTGTATCCTTAATTCCCCCTAGCAAAGAATTTGAGAGTACAGCTGTACACCCCGAGGTGACCAAACTAATACACACGCTGAAGGTTCATTCGGGGGGCAGCAATCAAACAAGACACTGTACAGACTGGTCCTTGGGGGAACAGGTGACAACATCACAGGGCGGCTAAATGAGACAGCTGCTATCAAAAGAAAAACTCATTTTAATTCTTTTTCAAATGCTACTCTGATGGATTAAGAGCCACTTCAATAGTAGTGTGTGCCTTCTACATTATGTATGAAAAGATAAGCAATAAATGCTGAACTCTGTGCAAAAATAAAAGCCACACAGGGAGATGATAGATAGATAAACACACATATACACTATTGTCAAAAGTATTGGGACACCTGCCTTTACACGCACATATGTATTAATGGCATCCCAGTCTTAGTCTGTGGGGTTCAATATTGAGTTGGCCCACCCTTTGCAGCTATAACAGCTTCAACTCTTCTGAGAAGGCTGTCCACAAGGTTTAGGAGTGTGTCTATGGGAAGGTTTGACCATTCTTCCAGAAGCGCATTTGTGAGGTCAGGCACTGATGTTGGAGGAGAAGGCCTGGCTCGCAGTCTCCTTACAAAAACGTGAGGGGTGTACTCACCTTTGTGAGATACTGTATATATGTTTGGGGATTCTAAGTAATTTTCTAGCAAAATATACAGATTTTAACTTGTGAGCGACAAATGTCAGAAATAGGCTCAGGCATTTAAGGGTTAAAAGACGCCAGCGCTGCTTGCAAAAAAAAAAAACACACTGTTAGCTACGTTTCTGAAAAGCGTTCATGCGCGTTTTCCATAGTTTCCTTTGTTTTTTCTCATCGTAAAAATGCCTAAAAACTCCAAACGCGGCTAAACGCTTGTTACAGCATTTAGCTGTATGGTTTACCATAATGGTTCATTTACACGTCACCCTTAGACTAAATGCCGAATGGTTAATTGTTCCCTGTAGAGCTAAGCGGGGAAGTTTCAGGAATAATATTATCAATAAAAAAAAAAAAAAAAAAAAAAAAAAAAAAAAAAAACACTAAAATACAACACATTAGCTCTGGCTAAAGTTCACCCAGCACTCATAAATCATGCAATTATCCTGGAAGATCACAGTCACATAACTCACAGTCACAGTCCATACTGCACACCCATAACAGGTCACGGCAGTTCTACAGTCTGGGAACAAAAGGACAAAGTCACACAAACATGTGAAAGTGGAAAGACTCACATTGTGGTGTTGGATGGAGAAGACAAAAGCACCCGCTGTGTCCAACCAAGATTGGGAGTTGGAAGAGGCGCTACTGTGTCAGACTCAGAATACTAATTACACCCTGCAGGGTCACTTCTCTTCCCCCATGACACTGCAGGACAGCGAGGATCTGGGACCCATTCACACTTCGTTTCCATCAGGCCAGTTCACATCCATCCGCTGTGACCTTTTATGAAAGCTGTGGATTTAAAATCCAAATAACTTAAAATTTGAGGAAAGAAAAAAGAAAGAAAAAGAAAGCGGAAAGAAAGCGAAGAAAGAAAGAAAAAAAAGAAAGAAAAAGAAAGAAAGAGAAAGAAAAAAGAAAGAGAAAGAAGAAGAAAGAAAGAGAAAGAAAAAGAAAGAAAGAGAAAGAAGAAGAAAGAAAGAGAAAGAAAAAGAAAGAAAGAGAAAGAAAAAGAAAGAAAGAAAGAGAAAGAAAAAGAAAGAAAGAAAGAGAAAGAAAAGAAAGAAAAAGAAAAAAAAGAAGAAAAAAAAAAAAAAGAAAGAAAAGAAGAAAGAGAAAGCAAAAGAGAAAGAAAAAGAAAGAAAAAAAAGAGGAGAAAGAAGAAAGAGGAGAAAGAGAAGAAAGAAGAAAGAAAGCGAAGAAAGAAAGAAAAAAAGAAAAAGAAAGAAGAAAAGGAAAGAAAGAAAAAGAAAAGAAAGAAGAAGAAAAGAAAAAAGAAAATAAAGAACCTGGTGATCTTGTCATTTTGGTTAAGGTTCAAGTACTCCCTGTTATGGGGTGACAACTGTCTCCCGGTTCTTCTCCCAGGTTGTCAACCCATAATGGTTCGTTCACCCGTGTAGCGTCAAAACCAGGCAGTTTTATCTTCCCCTGACCACCCCGCCGCCCGCAGGCATGCAGCCGCTCACACGTGCCGCAGCAAAAAAAAGTTAAACAGTATGTCACGTTCGTTAGGCTTTACGGCTGTCCAATGCAACCCATGCAAAGTCTATAGGGCTGCCACGCAATGTGTGCGATTGCAGTGGTGTGGCATTTACAGGGTTAAAATCAGGCAGTGAAGGAGGCGACATCACAAAGATGACGCCACTGAAAAGTGATCCACAGCAGATCGCTTTTCAGAGGGGTGGAAAGGGCTGCTACACGTGATCTAACCCCCAAAAAAATTAAAAATAAAAAACACACCCCTGGTGGATACGAACGGCAGCTATGCCGACACAATTCACATCAGAAAGCCAGTGTCAAAGACTTCTGTGCAGCCGACGCTGGAATGAGAGGCTGGAGGAGATCAGCAGCACAGAGATGAAACTAAGGATGAAAAATGTGAACTTATTTAAAGTGGATGTAAACCCTCACATATATCCAGTGAAGTGACTGATACACAGAGATTAAAACAAATCCTCCTACATAAGTTGTACCCCTTTATCTGCACTCTTCTCTATATCTGTCCAGAATTTATAAAGCTTGTCTGAGCTGTCAAAGAAAAAAAAAAAAAAAGGAAGGACGGCATGCTGAAATTATACTCTGTAGAGCTCAGTGAGGAGAACTCTGAAAGCTGATTGGAGGGAAGGGACACACCCCCCTGAACGGGAACCGAGCTGAGGTTTTTAAATCAGCTGGAGAACCCTCCCCTGTCACCATTTTTCTCTTGGTGTCAGGAAAAAACGGTCATAAGTGATTCATGCCAATAGCAGATGAAGGAAGCAGCAGGCAGAAATGACACTTGGTGCTCTGGACTGAGACAAGCACACACTATAGAGCAGGGGTCTCAAACTGGCGGCCCTCCACCTGTTGCGGAACTACACATCCCATGATGCATTGCAAGGCTGACAGTTACAAGCATGACTCCCACAGGCAGAGGCATGATGGGACTTCGCAACAGCTGGAGGGCTGCCAGTTTGAGACCCCTGCTATAGGAGGGATATGCTTCGTGCAGATTTCATGTCTGAGGTTTACAAACACTTCAATAAAAGAAGAAGAAAACAAAAAAAAGCCATTATATGAATGAACTCGAACTCCAGGCAGACACAAATTGATGCAACACTAAAATATATACTATATATATATATATATATATATATATATATATATATATATATATATATATATATATACACACATATACATACACACACATACACACACATACACACACATACACACACATACACACATACATATTTTTTTTTTTTTCAGGACATGACGTAGTATTAGCCCTTTGCAGTCCCTGTACAGCAGAGCTCAGACTGGGGGAGGGGGAAGCAGCAGAAAGACCCAAATCAGGTATACTGCAGTGCAAGGAGCATGCCGATAGGAGGAGAGAGCAGAGCAACAGAGGTGCGCTAATCAGTCTGCTGCTTCTCTTTTCAATGTCCAATCACAGGCCGGGGGAGAAACAAGACCTGTAAAGCAGCCCACAGAGGAGTCAGTTTCTTTCATTCAATTGGCAGATTGAATAAAAAACAGCTGACTCAAATCCCCTGATGGTAGATAAGGGAAACTTCCCTGCTGAGCATTTGGGCAGCAGAGAGACTCTGCTGATCGAGTTGGGAGAATCCGACAGGGGGGCTTACAGCAGTGAATTGGTAGTTTGACTTCCCTACAACCTCAGTTGCCCATACATGGACTAAAATTCAGCCGGTCCCCTGCTGAATCGCTCGAATTTCAATCCATGTATTGCCGGCTTAAAGCGTTTGTTACCCCAACACGTCATATTCCCGATATGCGTCTGCTGTACCAGGTACTTGTATGAGAAATCCCTGGTGTTCCTGCCAGTCCCCTTGCTTACCTATTAAAAACTGACCACACTAAGCAGGAGAGCACAGAGTGGTCAGTTCTCTAGCTATGCTGGGAACTCAGGGTGCCCTCCTCCAATGATTCCTTCCTCTCCCCCGCACAGTTATTCATTGAGAAGCTCTGTGTTCTGCTGTTTCTCCTCCCCCAGCTCTTATGCAGTTGAGAACTAAGGGTATGGGATCAAAAAAAAAAAAAAAAAAAAAAAAAAAAGGGGGGGGGGGATCCTTTAAAAAAAATATATTTATATTATATCTATCTATCTATCTATCTGTAGACACACACAAAAAAGGTTTTGCCTTTCATTTCTATTTTAAACTAAATTGGTTGCTTTACAAGGTGATAATTTACAATAACTTTTATAATCACTTTTAGTAAACTGTAGCAGAGAGAAATCAGATCTCCTGCCCTGCTAGACAGGGTTGTACTGCGCGGCGGAGCCTGGTAAATCTCAGGACTGGATGGACAGGAGTACAAATTCTCCGGCAGGCAATAAAGCTCCCCCCTCCAAGTATTACATCCGTTTGCCCGGAGTTCAGCTTTAAGGTGACAAGAACAATGGAGTTACTATGGCTGAAGGCGGATAGGAAGGACGGACCCCACTTTCGGGTTTTGTTGCCGAATTGTAAAGGGAACCCAAGTCACAGAATAACCTACAGCTCATTAGTTGACTGGGAAGGAAGTTGCATTCGAGAGGCACACATCTCCACCACATCAAGAGCCGGGATATTACACATCCCCTGCAGGCTAGTTAACAATTGCAACAGTTTTACAACTTGTTGGCCACCATAAAAACAAGAGCGCAGGGCTGAATAGGCCAGTAAACAGCGGGAGATGTTTAGTATTCTGACCCACGCGTTCTCCCTAGCCGGAGGATGGAGCCAGCCGAGATTGGAGCCTGCGAGACACTCAGCCATTGTCAGGGCACAGCCACATTCAACAGAGGCCATTGACAGGAGGGATCAGGGAGGTACGGCATGTAACCGAGGACCGTACCCCCCTTCCCACAGCCCGCTACCAGTGTCTGAACCCAACAACTTTGTAAGCATTAATACATTGTTAAATAGATTTAAAAAAAATATATATAAGCTGACCCAGCATCAGCCTCTTGCCGTCCTTGTACAGCAGAACTCAGACTAGGAGAGAAAGAAGCTGAACAAGGAGCTAATCAGTTAATGTGCTGACAAGGAGCATGCTGATAGAAGAAGAAAGCAGAGCGACAGATAGATGAGCTGATCACTGTGCGTCAGTCTAGGATGGAGAACCTTGGCACCCCAGATGTTTTGGAACTACATTTCCCATGGTGCTTTGCAGTGTAGTTGAGCACCATGGGAAATGTAGTTCCAAAACATCTGGGGTGCCAAGGTTCGCCATCACTGGTATAGGACGACCAGGGATTAAAAAGGAAGTTTGGCTTTTGGACTGAGGAAAAGAAAGAAGAAGGAAGAAAGAAGAAGGAAGAAAGAAGAAAGAAGAAGGAAGAAAGAAGAAAGAAGAAGGAAGAAAGAAGAAAGAAGAAGGAAGAAAGAAGAAAGAAGAAAGAAGAAGAAAGAAGGAAGAAAGAAGAAAGAAGAAAGAAGAAGAAAGAAGGAAGAAAGAAGAAGGAAGAAAGAAGGAAGAAAGAAGGAAGAAGGAAGAAGGAAGAAAGAAGAAGGAAGAAAGAAGGAAGAAAGAAGAAGGAAGAAAGAAGAAAGAAGGAAGAAAGAAGAAGGAAGAAAGAAGAAGAAGGAAGAAAGAAGAAAGAAGAAGGAAGAAAGAAGAAGAAAGAAGAAACTACTGCAGGGAGATCTCTAGAATGAAGATGAATATTACATCAAGTGTTTTTTTTTTGGTTTTGATTTAACCTTCAATGGGCTGTCCATTGCTTAAAAAAAAAAAAAAAAAAAAAAAAGAAGTAGTGATGGCAGAGCTTGGAAAGTTTACAGGGCCTCAATTGCAACCCTCAACACTCCCAGAAGGCCTCACAACAGCAGCGCATTTTCAAACCTCAATCCCAAAAATGTTGGCACTGCATTTTTTTTGCAACATATTGCAATGCAGACTGAAGAAGTTGGATTAAAACAGCCGACCCTCTGGCACTGGCCCGTTGGTCTAACCTCCCAGCACTGGCCTGTCGTCGGCCGCTCCAATGCCCAGCACCCCACTGCTATCTGTATGGCACGGCAGGGGGCTGGTGGGCTGTATGCTGGGAACCTGGGTTTTAAAGATATACAGAGAAAAATATTTTTGTTGAGCTTTGGGTGACTTGTACAAGTTGTAGAATCCCGATCAGGGTGCTCCAGCTGTCCTCCACTGGGGAGAACTCCACTATTTATGTGTCCTTGTGGACCATTGCCACTGAGAGTGTCTCTGCAACAGGAAAGTGGAGGTAGGACTAGGATAATGAATATTGGAAGTACAAATATTAGAGGTCACAAATCTGTGACTTTGATTGGCTTTAAAGGGCAGCGGTGAAAACGCATCCTCTACTGAACCTCCCACAGAGGCTACAAGTCACCTTGGTGCATTCCCTGCCTGTAATCAATGAACCTCCGACCTCTACAAGGCAATACAGCAGGACACTGTAACCCACCACTCTGCCCACGATCACTCACAACAATATCAGCGAAGCTCAGCCGTTCAGTGCTGAAATGTAAGCACCGCCTGGAATGCACAAGTGCAGACACAGGCTGATGCGATAATCCACCGATGCTGCCAAACACTCAATGCGCACAACCTTCTTTGATGCACTTCAATAAGAACCCGACATACCGTGCTGTGCATAGATGTCTTACTGCATAAAGAAATGATGATGACTTCCAGGATCTAACACTACAAGCAGGGCTGTGAAGGAGGGGGCAGGAGGGGCAATCAACCCAGGCACAACACCCTTGCCCAAAATGTTTAGAGGGGTGCTTAGCAGGCACCCCATTGCATGCATTCTGCAGATCAGTTGTGGGCAACTAGCAAACCATGGCCTCCCGTCTTCTGGGCTCTAACAACTACTGCATACCACATGGGTGCTCAACCTGTGGCCCTCCAGCTGTTGCAAAACTACAAAGTCCCATGAGGCATTGCAAGTCTGACATTTACAAGCATGACTCCCAAAGGCAGGGGCATGATGGTACTTATAGTGCCGCAACAGCTGGAGGGCCACAGGTTGAGCACCCATGGCTTACCACCAACGTTCCCACTCTCTACCCTCTTCATCCCAACCGCCCACAGCAGACACAAAAAACACACTATGATTGGGCAACCATCCACCCATCTCCAGCATGCATGCACAGTCCATGCCAACTGTGGGCAGACGGAGTACATTGGGGGGCGAGAATGGGCATGCCCAGAGCATGAAGGCGGTACATCCATCTATGACATGTACTAGCAGCGGGAGATGGGGTGCAACCTTGGCCGCTAGATGACAATGTCCTGGCACTGCCACCTGTAGGTCATTCAGAACTTCCTCCAGCCTCATAACAGAAGGTCTATAGCTAGTATGGACCTGGGGCTGGGGATAAACAATGCTCTGCAGGCCTGAATACAAAAATATAATAAAAATGACTTTCTTTATCATTGTTCCATTTGTGTAAGCGTTTTTTTTTTTTTTCATAAAAGGTCGACTAGGTCATTAAAATTAGAACATAAGGCTCTGCAAGGAAGAAAAAAAAAAAAAAAAAAAAATCAGGGCACTCCGATTCCTCCTGTATTGTAACTGAACTGTTTGCCCTGTTGTAAAGCACTGCACAAACTGTTGACGCTATATAAAAAATGAAGAATAAATACTAATAATAATCTGTATTGGGATGGAAAAAAAAATGCAATTGGTCACAGTTGACCTCCTTCTGAAACTGCTGGTTGCCCAATGGTTCTTGCTACTACCAAGAGGTCAAATCACTTGACAGATAAGATACGTACAGTGCCTTACAAAAGTATTCAACCCCCTTGGCATTTTTTGTGTTTTGTTGCCTCACAACCTGGAATTAACATGGATTGTTTGAGGATTTGCATCATTTAATTTACAACTTTGAAGATTTTATTTTTTATTTTTTTTATTGTGAATAAAACAAATAGGCCAAGATAACAGAAAAAGTCAATGTGCTTAACTATTCACCCTCCTAAAGTCAATACTTTGTAGAGCCACCTTTTGCGGCTATCACAGCTCCAAGTCGCTTTGTTTAAGTCTCCATGTGCTTGCCACTTCTTACCACTGGGATTTTTGCCCATTCCTCCTTGCAAAACTGCTCCAGCTCTTTCAAGTTGGTTGGTTTGCACTTGTGAACAGCAATCTTTAAGTCTGACCACAGATTTTCTATTGGAATTAGGTCTGGGCTTTGACTAGGTCATTCCAACACATTTACATGTTTCCCCTTAAACCACTCAAGTGTTACTTTAGCAGTGTGTTTGGGGTCATTGTCCTGCTGGAAGGTGAATCTCTGTCCTTGCCTCAAATCACACACAGAGTGGTATAGGTTTTGCTCAAGAATATCCCTGTATTTAGCACCATCCATCTTTCCCTCAACGCTGACCAGTTTCCCAGTCCCGTGTTCTTTGGGTGAGGTGTTGGGTTTTCGCCAGACATAGCGTTTTCTTTGATGGCCAAAAAGTTCAATTTTAGTCTCATCAGACCAGAGCACCTTCCTCCATACATTTTGGGAGTCTCCCACATGCCTTTTCGCAAACTCAAAACATGACATTTTGGTTTTTGCTGAAAGTAATGGCTTTCTACTATCCACTTCTATCCACTATCCATAAAACCCAACTTTTTGGAGCGTACGGCTTATTGTTGTCCTATGTACAGATACTCCAGTCTCTGCTGTGGAACTCTGCAGCTCCTCCAGGGTTACCTTAGGTCTCTGTGCTGCCTCTCTGATTAATGCCCTCCTTGCCCGGTCCATGAGTTTTGGTGTGCGGCCGTCTCTTGGCAGGTTTGCTGTTGTGCCATGTTCTTTCCATTTGATTATGATAAATTTGATGGTGCTCCTAGAGATCAAAGATTTGGATATTTTTTTAACCTAACCCTAACTTGTACTTCTCAACAACATTGTCCCTTACTTGTTTGGAGAGTTCCTTGGTCTTCATGGCAGTGTTTGGTTCTTGCTTCGGTGTTGCAGCCTCTGGGGCCTTTCAAATAGGTGTGTATATGTAATGACAGATCATGTGACACTTAGATTGCACACAGGTGGACATCATTTCATTAATTATGTGACTTCTGAAGGTAATTGGTTGCACCAGAGCTTTTTATGGGCTTCATTACAAAGGGGGTGAATACATACGACTTGCCAATTAACAGTTTTTTTTATTTCTGAAAAATAGTTTTATGTATATATTTTTCTAATTTTCCTTCACCAACTTAGACTATTGTGTTCTGATCCATCACATATAATTCAGATTAAAACATTGAACTAAAGGCTGTAATGTAACAAAATAGGTAAAAAGCCAAGGGGGGTGAATACTTTTGCAAGGCACTGTAGATAAAGATTTTGGATTTAACTGTTGGCCTGCTTGTTGTGATACAGAATGTATTTCCCTCAGAGACAGAAAAATAATTACTATTTATTGGAAGAAGGTGAGCGAGAGGTTACAGATTTCAGTACATGCTCTTTTCTTGCAACATCAGGGATTCGATCAGGTAAAAACATAACTCAGATATAAAACTGAAACGGTTTCACTTTAAGTTAAAAAAAAAAAAAAATAAAATAAACAAACAGTCTTGAGGTTTAACGAGTGTTCTGAATCTGGCCAGAATCTAAGTAAATTGTCATGAGATTTCCTCTAAGCTAATCAGGGAGGGTCAGACCGATCGCTTAACACGTTCTGCACAGTATAAACAAGATCACATGGCCCTACCCAGTCCAACACACCATACATTACCCAAGCCTCGCAACATAGTAGTTCTTAGGAGATGTATTTATTTATTTATTTTTTTAAACCTTACTGGTATATATTTTGCAAATCTTTGCACAAAAAAGCTAGAAAAACACAAGTTAAGACAGAAAAAAAAAATATATATATTAATATATATCTCCCCCTTTTTTTTAGACTTAAAAAAAATAAAATTGTAGAAGAGTAGGGGGATCACGCTCCTTAAGTATTCAGGCTTGATCCCTGCCTTGTAGCACTGCCCTACAATCTTTAAGAGTGGTCATCAATGGCACCGAACAATCCAACTGGATACAGCACAGGCAAAAGTAATCCTCACAGCAGGCACCATAAGAGGTTAGGCCAGCCATAGACAGAGTTAATTTCTGTCCTGCAACCATGCAGGTAAGTAAATTGCTCGATTCCCCCCCATCTACACAGTTAGATCCATCCCACAGAGCCATTGTGTTCTCCCAGCGGGGTCGGGGGGGTAAGGAGAAAGCCATCCCTGCCGGGAGAACACAGCGATTATTGCTAGTGGCTATAACAGCCGCTAGCAATCATCGCATGTAAAAATCCGACAGGCTGCTTGTGCCCAATCAACTTTGGTACGTGCAATCAGCCCATACATTGTTTAAAGCTTGACTGGTTCCTGCTGAACTGACAGATTCGAAGTGTCTATGGCTGGCTTTGGACTCCTAGCCTCCCTCCCATTTTCGGTTATTTGTTAGTAACGGTTTAGTCTCCTATATACTATAATTTAGAGGTCCCCAAATCCCCGGAATGGTACTGGTCTGTTAGGAACTGGGCCGCACAGCCAGAGGTGAGCAGGGAGCAAAGCTTCATCTGTATTTACAGCCGCTCCTCATCACTCGTATTACCGCCTGAGGTCCATCTCCAGTCTATTTTAGCAGTAGCATTAGACTCTCATAAGAGAATGAACTCTACTGTAAACTGTGCATGTGACTTAAGAGAATTCAATGAAGAAAATATATATATATATATATATATATATATATATATATATATATATATATATATATATATATATATATATATATATATATATATATATATATATATATATATATATATATATATATATATATATATATATATATATATTCCAGGTTAGTCCTATACTATAAATGCCATGAGAGAACAGGGTTCAGGTTGGGCTCGTCCCGAGGAACACTTAAGAAAATAGGAGGTGGAAGGCCGCACACCCGATGATAAAAGTTGGATTTTTTTATTTTTTTTTTTATTTTAAAAAGTTAAAATCTTGACAGCAGTTGATGAATTTCACATAAAGCTGATTTTTACACAGAGTTTTCACAGCTATGTACAGATTGCTGATATAAGGCTGGGTTCACACTTTTGCGAATTGGATGCGTGTTTCTTCACATAGCAGGAGATTGTGGCCGGCTCTCTATGGAACCGGTCGACATATCTCCGCAGGAGCTCCGATGCGAATTGCACAGCAGCCCTGTGCATCTTTTGGTCCGTTTTTGTTTGATGTATTCATGTAAGGTATAGACTGCACACACCTTTTTATGTTGCGATATTAAAAGATATATATTTTTTTTATCTCAGTGTTGGTGGTTTCTTATTCCTTTGGTCTGTTTCAGGTCCGAATTCAGCCCAATCTTTGGAGGGGGAGATGGGGAGATGGAGAGATGGAGAGATACTGAGCTTAGAACAATCTCTATACACAGGTAATGTTAGAATAGATGTGCATAAGGAATAGCAAGAGTCACGTTTGGACATCATGGGAGCGATCTGGTCAGCAACTAAAACAGAACTGAAAGTAGTTTGGGAGGAGCAGGGGATCAAGCTTTTAACCTCCAAGTACAGAGGAAAGTACGACGTGACCAGCACTTCTGAGTAAAAAGGAGCATCAACTAAAATTCAGGAACATTGTGAAATAAAGTAGAAACTCCCTGTGTGTCTCATCCAAACTTCCCAAAATCAGTTCCAACTAGCATGGTGACCAGAGAAACAGATTGCAATAAACACTTTAACCCCAGACAACAGAAAAGCCTCACGTCAAGCAATTACAACATTAGCAACATGTATTTTTTTCTGTGGCCAGTCCTGGTCACTTTGTGGTCTCTAGTTGAGATATTAGGCTATCTGTATAGAGCATTGTATGTGTTCAAATAAGGTACAGCACATGGTGAGCTCTCTTTTCCTATCTGAGGTATTAAAGCGTTAAAAAAAAAAAAATTAAAAAAAAATTTGACAAATTATTCCCAATTTATGGAGGATTTGATTATTGCAATCATAACCAACACGTTTCAGGATTTAGACATAGCCCTTCCTCAGTTATTAGTGTACAGTATAAAATGACAACATATAAAAAACATTAGTCATATTTAGCCAGGATAAAGACTACCTCAGAGAAGAGTCTCAGTTGTAGAAGGCCATCAGCTGAAAGGAGGTTTTAGAAAAAAAAATAGATGTCAGCAGCTACAGATACTGTAGCTGCTGACTTTTCATAAAGAAGGACATTTGTGTGTCCAAGGATCGATCACCGTCCTCACCCGAGCCGGTTCTCCACCGTTTTTCAGTTCCCCAGCATGTGTGAGAAGCCGGCTGTTACTTCTTGCTAGGGCTGAAACAACTAATCGATTAATCGACAACTAATCGATTATGAAATTAATCGATTACTATTTTCATAATCGATTAATCGGCCAGTAACATAATGGGGTTAAAAATAATAAAATTAGCCCTTTATAGTACAAAAAGAACAAATAATCGCTACTGTAAATATTACTTTCACAGTTCTACAGTAAAAAAGTGAACCCCTTACAGTAGTGATTATCTGCTTTTTTTGTACTATAAAGGGCTCATTTTCGGTTTTTTTAACTCCATTATGTTACTAAACGTCTTAGACCTGGTTCTCATCTTTGTGTTTTTTGGTGCTTTTTGCAGAAACACACTACAGTTCATTTAACATGGTTTTCTATGGGACACGTTCATATCTATGCTTTTTTTTTAGCCGCTGCGTATTTGGAAAGGGTCAGGGACTTTTTTTTTTTTTTTTTTAACGCAAAACGGTGCTTTTTTGGTTTAATATACTTCAATGGAGAAGCTGCAGAAACGCATGTAATGCGTTTTTGCAGCAATTTGTATTTTTTAATCTGCCCAACAAATTGGCCAAAAAACTGTATTTCTCTTCTAATAGTGTATACAGTATATCTCCTCTAATAATGTATATACAGTATCTCTCTTCTGTCTGTTATTCTCAGAGTGGATTCAATATTTTGCTCCCTAACCATATAGTTGTTTATATTTACCATTGCATAGAGATATTTAAGAATAAATTGCTTTTTTTTTTTAAAAACTTTACATATTAATTAAATTATACACCACACTTTTTTTTTAATGTTATTAACCGAAACAATAATCGACCAACTAATCGATTATGAAAATAATCGTTAGTTGCAGCCCTACTTCTTGCAGCTTCACAGCTGGCTTC
Organism: Lithobates septentrionalis; assembly: GCA_037952835.1. Lineage (NCBI taxonomy): Eukaryota > Metazoa > Chordata > Amphibia > Anura > Ranidae > Lithobates > Lithobates septentrionalis. Next base: position 329,847 of record JBBDGP010000062.1, read on the forward strand.
CCACTGCACACGTGCTTTGTAAATGGTCCCACAGCCTCTTGGGACCTGTGATGTGTCCCAAGAGGTTGTGAACAGGGGGGGGGGGGGGGGGGCGCAACTTCGGGTGGAATCACATAGGCGATTCCAGCAGAAGTAGGAGCAGGTACCTGTCAAAACAAGGTACCTGCACCCCCTCTCAAAAAAAATAAGAGTCCAATATTGTTAAGAGGGGGGTGGATTCTTAAAAGCAGAACTTCCCATTTTGGGTGAAGTACCACTTTAGGCTAGTAATACGTGGCTTGAATTTGGTGCAATTGCTGCCGAATTGGCTGAAATTTAAAGGGTTACTAAACCCTCAATTTTTTTTTTTTTTTCAAATAACAAACATGTCATACTTACCTCCACTGTGCAGTTGGTTTTGCACAGAGTGGCCCCGATCCTCCTCTTCTGCGGTCCCTCAGTGGCGCTGGTGGCTCCTCCTCTTCTCGAGTGTCCCCGTGAAGCGCTCTCCTTCGGGCAGAGGTGGCTCTAGGCTTTGTGAGGCCTTAGGCAAAACTTATACATGAGGCCCCACGGACTGGGACGCTCCGTGATGAGGCCGCTATTCTCCTCAGGCTGCGGGCAGTATCTGATTTGTCCGTCAACTCCTAAGCCACAGAGTCCCAGTGGGGGTAGGCGGAGCCGCCGGCGTCAACTTCAGTGATTGAGAACAGGCAAATTAGGCGGCCGCGAGGCCCCTGTGAGTGCAAGGCCCTAGGCGACCGCCTAATTTGCCTAATTAGAGAGCCGCCTCTGCCTTCGGGACACCCGTGCGGGCGCACTCCCGTGTCCTGATTTTGTGTGTATCGACACAGAAAGCAGGACTCGGCCCCGCCCCCGAGTCACTGGATTTGATTGACAGCAGCAGGAGCCAACGGCTGCGCTGCTATCTATCCGATCAGGACACGAGTCACCAGCCATAGTTGGTGTGCTCGTCCCCGGCGCTAGAAAAACAGGACTCAGGTAAATAAAAAATGGGATGGGGGAGGGGGGGGGGTCTGTAGCATGAGAGGTTTTTCACCTGAATGCTTTGCTTTGAGATGGAAAAACCATGGAGGGTTTACAACCCCTTTAAGCTGTGGGTGATCCTTTTGGCACCACCCAGCTTAAAGCTTTTGTTACCCCAACACTTCATATTCCTGATAGGTGCCTTCTGTACCATGGAGCACCAAGACAATGGAAATGCCCACAAAAGTGACCCCATTTTGGTACTTTTATGAGAACGTGTCCTGCTCTCTTTGTATTGCTTCCTTTATGTGTGAAATCCCTGGTGTTCCTGCCAGTCCCTCTGCTTTCCTTAAAAAACTGACCACACTAAGCAGGAGAACACACCATGGTCAATTCTCTAGCTATGCTGGAAACTCAGCCTGCCCTCCTCTAATGATCAGACTTGTCTTGACACCCCCCTCCCCCCCCCCCCGCAGCCTTTCAATGGAAAGTTCAGTGTGCTGCGGCTTCTCCTCCCCCCAGCTCTTATGTAGCTGTGAACAGAGGGAATTACTTATTTAAAAAAAAAAAAAAAAAAGTATTCTCTATACATCTAAGATAGATAAATAAAATGTTTTCCATTTCTATTTTAAGCTGAATGGGTTGTTTTTCAATGTGATTATTTTCTGAAAAGCGAATGTAAACAAAAACAGGATTTTTCAAATAGATCAAAGGAACCTGGTGGAAAATGAACGTCAGAACAGCAACTGTATCGAAATCAGATGCATTCACTGTTCAGGTATTTAGCAGTTGCAGGTCCCTCTAGCTGCTGAATACATTAGCTGGCAAGGGAGGTTCCCTTAACCACTCTGTTTAGCATGGATGAATGGATTGATTCGATTTCACTCAGCCTGTTCAAAATCTGTGTGTATGGCCAGCATTAGGCAGTGATCTACCTGAAACTAAAACTGCTCTTCCAGCAAGGGAACCCAGCTAGAGAAGGAATGTAGACAAAGCCAGATGCAGGCAACACTCTGATCGCGGGGTTTGGGTCGCCATGCTCAAACACCGTGTTGATGTGTGAGCCACCCATCCCAATGCCCACATTGAGGCCCGTCATACAAGGGAGTACGACGGGCCTTATACCCTTGGCAAGGGTCAGAACTGCCAGCCAAGTTGCATGGTAAGCGTGCCCTTAAAAAGCAGTCTCCACAGATCTCAGTGATGTTTAATTCCAGAGGACGGGGTCTTGGTGTAGAAGGAAAGTCAGTCAGCCAGCCAGTCTTACACAAGCCTTAGGACTATTCTGTTTACAGGTGACCACTAGCAGGTGACTATAGGGCACATAGTTTAGGGGGACTGCTTGATAAACCGATGCACCCCACAAGGAGAAACAGGCCAGTGACCCTAGTGGCCCCTGGGCTACTTTACTGCTAGCTGTCACCAGGTTGCAGCTCTGGAGTCTGCCCAACCAAGGGGGCTCAGGGGCAGGGTGGCTTTGATAAGGAGACAGGATAGGGGCAGGTGGCAGGCAAGAGAGTAGTTCATGTCAAAGTAGTGGTCAAGGCAGGTAAGAGCAATCAGAGTCCAAGCAGGGGGTTGAGGCAGGTGGTAAGCTAGGCGGACAGCAAAGAGCCAGCAACAGGGGCTGTAGGTGAGCAGGGTCAGCAACAGGTAGTCAGAAAAAAAAAAAAAAAAAAAGGACACACACAACAGCAATCTCACCCACAGGATAGCTAATAGGATGACATAGCATCAACCAGTACTAGGGAAGGCATGTCTGATTAAAGATACATTCTGCCCCCCCAATTCCGAATCAGGACAATTTGCAGTATTCTCAAACAGTTGGTGGTTCCCTTATCTCTGCTCAACACTGATAAGCTCTGCATCCATCCCTGGCCAAAACAAGCTTTAAGAACTCAAAAAATGTGGTTCAATAAGAAAAACAAGAAAAATAATCCAACATTCAGTATTCGGTTAATAAAGAAATGAAACTCGTCTGGGAAGTTTTACAGGCACAGCCCTGAGTTTTAAACCACTCACTGTGACATCAAATGGAATGTTTTTTTTTTTTTTTTTTTTGGCTTCTGCAAGAACAGCTGGAAAGCGGATTTCGGGAGAAGATCGTGACGCTGGTAAAAAACGCTCCAAGGTCACAGCTGCGGCTCACGTTGAATATAATAAATCAGGCACACAAAGGGAGCCTTGCTGCTTGACCCTCTATGGATTTCTGCTTGTAAACCCATAAAAAAAAAAAAAAAAAAAAATTCAAAAAGAAAAAAACAGAAGACGCAAGTGTAGGCAGCATAAGGGGAAAGAACTCATTAAAACCACTTTGTAAAACGCCCCCAAAAAGGGACTTGGGGTGCCCTGAATCCAACTAGATGTGAACATTTTACTTTTACAGTCAATGGACACAGTCGCTTCCATTTTTAAAATTTGAGCTGCTGACTTCAGTGCTCACCAAATCCCTATGGCTGGCAGTAGATTTATCAGAAACTTTAAAAGTCTGCATGAGTCGACTCCTGAGATGTCACAATAGACAGCAACAGTATAAATTTTCAAAAAAAAAAAAAAAAAGTTCAGGGGCCCGAGATAGTGCCATTACTCTTTTCCATCGCCTGTACCCTGTTCATGGTCTCTGACCCTCTCTACTGTAGCCTGTCCATGGTCTCTTGACCCTCTCTACTGTAGCCTGTCCATGGTCTCTTGACCCTCTCTACTGTAGCCTGTCCATGGTCTCTTGACCCTCTCTACTGTACCCTGTCCATGGTCTCTTGACCCTCTCTACTGTACCCTGTCCATGGTCTCTTGACCCTCTCTACTGTACCCTGTCCATGGTCTCTTGACCCTCTCTACTGTACCCTGTCCATGGTCTCTTGACCCTCTCTACTGTACCCTGTCCATGGTCTCTTGACCCTCTCTACTGTACCCTGTCCATGGTCTCTTGACCCTCTCTACTGTACCCTGTCCATAGTCTCTTGACCCTCTCTACTGTACCCTGTCCATAGTCTCTTGACCCTCTCTACTGTACCCTGTCCATAGTCTCTTGACCCTCTCTACTGTACCCTGTCCATAGTCTCTTGACCCTCTCTACTGTACCCTGTCCATAGTCTCTTGACCCTCTCTACTGTACCCTGTCCATAGTCTCTTGACCCTCTCTACTGTACCCTGTCCATAGTCTCTTGACCCTCTCTACTGTACCCTGTCCATAGTCTCTTGACCCTCTCTACTGTACCCTGTCCATAGTCTCTTGACCCTCTCTACTGTACCCTGTCCATAGTCTCTTGACCCTCTCTACTGTACCCTGTCCATAGTCTCTTGACCCTCTCTACTGTACCCTGTCCATAGTCTCTTGACCCTCTCTACTGTACCCTGTCCATAGTCTCTTGACCCTCTCTACTGTACCCTGTCCATAGTCTCTTGACCCTCTCTACTGTACCCTGTCCATAGTCTCTTGACCCTCTCTACTGTACCCTGTCCATAGTCTCTTGACCCTCTCTACTGTACCCTGTCCATAGTCTCTTGACCCTCTCTACTGTACCCTGTCCATAGTCTCTTGACCCTCTCTACTGTACCCTGTCCATAGTCTCTTGACCCTCTCTACTGTACCCTGTCCATAGTCTCTTGACCCTCTCTACTGTACCCTGTCCATAGTCTCTTGACCCTCTCTACTGTACCCTGTCCATAGTCTCTTGACCCTCTCTACTGTACCCTGTCCATAGTCTCTTGACCCTCTCTACTGTACCCTGTCCATAGTCTCTTGACCCTCTCTACTGTACCCTGTCCATAGTCTCTTGACCCTCTCTACTGTACCCTGTCCATAGTCTCTTGACCCTCTCTACTGTACCCTGTCCATAGTCTCTTGACCCTCTCTACTGTACCCTGTCCATAGTCTCTTGACCCTCTCTACTGTACCCTGTCCATAGTCTCTTGACCCTCTCTACTGTACCCTGTCCATAGTCTCTTGACCCTCTCTACTGTACCCTGTCCATAGTCTCTTGACCCTCTCTACTGTACCCTGTCCATAGTCTCTTGACCCTCTCTACTGTACCCTGTCCATAGTCTCTTGACCCTCTCTACTGTACCCTGTCCATAGTCTCTTGACCCTCTCTACTGTACCCTGTCCATAGTCTCTTGACCCTATCTAATGTACCCTGTCCATAGTCTCTTGACACTCTCCTTTAGCCCGTCCATAGTTTAACTGTC